>CM017584.2:2133641-2177884 GCA_007844105.2 Rhamnella rubrinervis | reverse complement strand
AAGACCTTCCAAACCTACACAATCAACAAGCAATAAAATTTTATTAATTTAAAAGAAGAGTACATCACCTAAAAGTTACAAACGTGATATGAAAACATGATAAATCGAATTCTAAACAAAAATTACAAACCGCTTAAGAATCGGGGTGCGGAACAACGACAATCACGTACTTCATTAAAACCCTCAGAGGAGGAAAATCATAAACGGGGAAAAATCTCAATCTAGGAAAAGAGTGTCTATAATAAAAAGTACAATCAAGCTACTTGCTAAACCTATAGTTTTCAAACCCATCGACATTCCTACGATGCATGTAAAGTATAAGACCAGATCCCACCACCATCCGTTTCTAAAAGCGGAGAAATAGCAATTTTACAGAAAGCATCCAACTATGCTCCCCTCAAGACGTGTGAAACCCGGAAATGAATGTGGAAATATAATGGAGGAAGTTAACTCTATGTTTGTGCCCACGGGACGACGCCCTCTCTAACGAATAAGCAGCTGCCAACAAGTAGAATCACACTCAATGGCATTAATGACACCCACAGTTCACTCTCAAAGGCATAACACGAGTTCAGGGGGACTACAAAACTGCCTTTAATGAAGCCCCTACTAGTAACGAAATACCCATCGCATCCACCCTGGCCTGGACAGCCATCAGCAGCACCATCGGTATTAACCTTTAACCATCCCATCGATGAGGGAGACCAAACCACTGAATAATCTTTGGAGCCCGAGGCGCAGCACCTGCAACCCCTAAACTCCTAAAGACCAGAAGATCACCAATAGAGTTGTGCATCGTACCCTTTTGAATAGCATTTTCTTCCCAAGTCGAAGCCCAAATAAAAGCAAGAGAGCACGCTAAGGGAATGAAGACATTACTAAAATGCCCTTGATTCCGAACAAACCAGATAGCAGAGAGTGCACTCCCATAGTCCATAAATTGAAAATCTGAGTGCTTAAGGAAGCCTCTATAGCTTTCTCAAACATAGAAACCACCGAACCCGATGCATCCAAACTGATCCGAAAGTAGCCCTCAAGCAATCGCAAATGGCAACAGTGTAGGGGTAAGTAAAAAAAAGATAAAAAATAGATTCTGAATATTTTTCACAAATTCTACATTTGGAGGCCATAAAGAAACCCCTCCTAATCAAGACATCATCGGTAAGAATGTGACCCAGGAGAAGACGCCAATCAAATACTGAGTGGGCCGGAGGAATGAAAGTCTTCCATATGTGTCTAACTCATACCAGTGGTGAAGCCATCGTAAATTGTCGAAGATAAATGTCTTGACAGGAAATGGTACCCGAGACTAAATGAGCCCAAACTCTCTCATCCGGCCTATCTATCGTAATCTCCACATTCTCAATGCACATAGTTAATCGGGAAATGCGCACGTAAACTCGCCGGTGTTCCACACTCCATCGTAATCACTGTGTCACCAACTAAAATGCTCGGATTACATAAATCTCCAGAGTTATGAGGTATCCCCAGCCAATTGTCAACCCAGAAACGTACCTTGGAATGAACCCCGATGATCCAAATCGCTTCCCTCGAAAGAGTAAGATGAGTCTGCCCGCAGGAGGCCGATCAAGAAGATAATACAAAAGTGGTTTAGCTTCCCTAAAAAACGTGCCCGAAGAAACCGAAAAACAAAGGAATCCTTATTTATCAACTTCCAAGCAAACTTACTCAGCAAAGCTTTATTAAAAGTGACCAGATTTTTTAGACCTAGTCCCCTCTATTTAGTAGGCTGGCAACAGACAGACCAATCAACCGAGACATTTTTGAATCAATATAGATCCGGTCGATAAGAAGTTCCAAATAGCCCTATTGAGAGACTAAAGCAAACCCATAGGCCATTTGTATACCATAAAAGTGTGAACAAACTTGGAGGTAATAACGAAGTTAATTAAGCACAACCGACCTGCCAGAGAGAGAGTGCGACCTTTCCATACGGTTAACTGCTCCAAAATGCAATCTGCGATGGGGCGAAGAATAATCTCAGTGGGACTTCCTTTACATAGAGGGACCCCAAGATAAATAAAGGGTAGAGACCCTGCCTTGATCTCAAAGTCTGCTAAAATCTTAGCGTGACGTTGATGAGAGACACCGGAACCAAAATATATGTGAGATTTATCCAAGTTAACTACCTGACCTGATAAAGATTCATAGAGACGTAGGGCATTGAAAGCACCATTCAAATTCTGATAAGTCCCTCTACAAAACAAAAGCACATTATCGGCATATAAAGATTTAGTTGAGATTTAGAAATTCTCAGGAGGAAAACAAGTGTGAGGAACCTTGAGAAACCATCCGGGACAAGAGCTTGCTCAAAAAATCTTCGGACAATGCCAAATAACAAGGGAGACAGCGGATCACCTTGCCGAACCCCTCACGAGCAATCAAAGTAACCCTCCGGAACCCCATTAATCAAAACTGAAATCTTTGCTGAGCTAAGAATCGATCTTATCCATGAGCAAAATTTGGTGCAGAAACCAAATCTGTCCAAAACTGCCAGAAGAAAATCCCAACTCATCGAGTTAAAAGCCTTACGGATGTCTATTTTCAAAGCCACATTACCTCCAAAAACTTTACTGTTGAGGTGGTTGACACGGTCTGAAGAAATTGCAATGCCATCCTCCTCGTTTCTACCTCGAATGAAACTAAACGGATTATCAGAAACAATTATGGAAGCGATCCTCGCTAGCCGATCCGCTAGAATCTTTGAAACCACTTTGAAAAGGAAGTTTCCCAACATGATAGGATGGAATTTGTTCACTGAGTTCACACCTTGTACTTTTGGAAGAAGCACCATGAAATTAGAATTGAGGCCTGAATGAATGGCTCCCGAGAGGAAAAAAGATCTCACCACATCTACCACATCAGAATGAATAAAATCCCAGGAAGTCCGAAAAAATGAACCTGGAAAGCCATCAGGGTTTGGGACACTAGTCGGGTCCAAGTTGAAAACTGCCTGTTTAACCTCCTCAGAATCGGGCAAACCGGCTAAGATTAAGTTATCATCTGCAGTTAATAAAGTCGGAATGATCCCATCTAAATTGGAGAAGTCCGTACCAACAGTCTCAACGGTCGAAAATAAAGATCTATAGTAATGCATGATATGACTCTTGATGGTGAACCCGATGAAGTGAATGAAAGAATTTTGAGTTACGATCACCATTCCTCAACCATTTAACATGACACTGATCCCGAAGCATAGTTTCTTTGAAAAGCAAAGCCTCATCAAGCGAGACCTGAGCATTAGCCTCCTCGCCTAATTTCTCCTCAGTGAAACCCTCCGTTCCAATAATGTTATGCACTAAAAGAAGTTTTTCCTGAGCCAAAGTAATTTTCTTATGAATATCACCGAAGACATCCCTATTCCAACCCTGAAGAGCATGCTTCACCTTTTTCAATTTCGCCATAACCCGATGGAAAGAACTACCCGAAACCTCCTCATCCCAAATACTCTGAACAAAGGATTTGAAATCCTTATTGAGAAGCCACATATACTAAAATCGAAACGGACGTGACCCACATTACCAAGCTTAGAAAGCATCAACAAAGAATCTGACGATAATCTGAAAGTCGCTTACAAAGTACAACAAGCAATGGAATCCGCACTCCAAATTAGAATCGAGCAAAAGCACTGGCCCAATTTGCTTAACATACCCACGTCCTACGAACCTAAGTGAAGAAAGCTCTCGCGAAGTATCAATAGTAATAAACCCGCAGCCTCCACCGGACTAAAGTCGCGACAAAAAGAGCGATAGGGGACCACCACCGACTTCCTCGTGGTGCACCCAAAATAGTATTAAAATCTCCACAATAAAATTTACCTAATCATCAATGTAACTAATTATCCAAAATCGCCCAAAGATTTTTCCACATCCTAAAAACACTCCCATACGTAAAGCACCGGCCACCTCCCACCTTCGTAATATCTATAAATGATTTGCTTCTCAATGAGTAAGATCCTAGCATCTTCCAAAGAACGAAGCAGCACCTACATGGGGCGCGTAATGTATTGAAGCTATTAGCGTAAATCAAATCTATATTTAACGTAAGCACCAAAAAGAGTGGAATCATATCAAAGCGCCACCATAGCTCCACTCAAGCATAATAGAGGTTATGACATGAAAAATCATATAAGACTCTACGAGTATTTGCTATCAAAACCCCCTAGCTCCAATAAAGAATATTCATTGACACCGTACTTAAGGCCCGAAGTCGGGCTCGATCACCCCGGGCTGGTTATTTCGACGCTTTTAGCCCGTTTCTAATTTTTGGTCGTCGTGCTTGCTTTTAACTGTGGTCCACGCATTTGGATCTTTGATTTTTGATACCGAATGTTCCGAGGCTACTAAGTCAAGGTTTTGTTGAGCCGCCAAGAGCCGTAACTGGGTCGTAGAGTACCATGGTTGTATCCATATTGATATGACCCCCAGATATGGACCCATCTTGATCTAGAACCTGCCTGCCTGAAATATCATGTAAAAGTTCGCTTTCCTGAATTAGTAGATCATCATCTAAGTCATCAAATGAGTCATTCAATGTTGCGACCGTATCTGAAGGAGGAACCACTCCTTTATCTAAAGGAACTATTTGGACACACTTTCCCTTAGTATTGTCCTGAGCTGCATTATCGACCTTTGAATCTGAAATTGCTATCCCAAAGATCAACCACCGCCAGGAGGAACCCGAGTTGAACTACCGAGGTGCGTAGAGTTCGAGGCTGGGTCTATATATCTGAGTAACCTATTTTGTTTCACCATGACCCTTTTCTAAGGACTTCACCACTTTGGGAGCCCGACTATGCAATCAGATTACATCTCCCAATCAATAACCAATACCGCGGGTACCATCGCAATATTCTCGAAATCTTCATAATCTAATTCAACTTCAACGCATGAGTCCTCGGTTTCCAATAATAAAGTTTCGGGGATGAAACCTGCCAAATCCACATCTATGAAAGCCCGAGCGAAGTGTCCAAAATTACCTGATAAGGTTGCGCTATCAATTTTCAAAGGGAACCCAATTCCTCTTGCAAGATCAGATATAATCTATGGATGCCAATATTCCCAACTCAGATTGTAAAATCTCACCCAAATCTGAGCATGCGTGGTTTTTTGCATTGCCGAATTGAAGTTCTTAACCCAAGCTTGTAAACGGACAATCCCCGGTTTTAAATTTAGCGATCCATAAGACCACACTTTCTGACGATCCTCCATGGAGAATAAAAGAAACTGAAAATATCCCCGCCCTAATGAAATTAACTTCCATTTTTCCAATTTCCATATACTTTGAAGTTTCAAGTACAATTCATCATATTTCCATGGTTTATCTTCTTTAGAGAGAACAACTCTAGCAATCAAAGAGAATTGACACAAATTGATACGTTCTTTATAAGCATTGTCGTTAACACGGATTGACACAAAATTCCCTTTCCTAGTTGGTACATTTTGATTGATGATTGTCACCGTATTAACACCACCACTAACAACAAATGCAAAAGATTGTTGTTTGTTATTCTCTTGCATAGGTACTGACTTGTTTAGAGTGCCTTGCATAGGCACAGCCTCCTTTGAAGCATCTTGCCCTGCCTCAGTTGGAGAATCCAGCAATACTGCATTGCCACGATTAGCAATCTGAGCAGTGCCTCCTGTAATATTATCTAACCCATCCAAGCATTTCCATTCCAAAATAAATTTTTCCATAACTCAAAAAGCTAGAACAGATTTCACCAAATTATACATACAAATTTTCCCAGAATTAATGGGGAGTTTTCACCACACAAAACACATCCAGATTTGAAGAAGATACAAAGCTGATTACCAATGTATTTTAGTCATATCACATCAGAGTTGGAAGGAATTTTCAAAGTACAAGATGACCAACCCACAACGATCAACCCCTCTAGAGAACCTGAGAAACTCCACAACAGAGCAACTGCCAGCCCACTCACTCAAACCCGAACAAGAAAGCTCCACACATCGAGCAGCTCCCCATGACTAAAATATCTGTAGCTTGAGCTCCACACACGGACATCAACGATCTCCAACCAAGCAAAGTCGCGAACTAGTTGATTTTAATGGCCCACGACACCACCTACAATCCGTTTTAAGAACTCGTGAAGTTGGAGACCTACCAGACGAACATAGATCGTGATCCAACCCCACGAAGATAGCACATCCTGCACCAGCGCACACAAGATCGACGGCCCAAGCCAGCTCACCAGATGTTGGGCAGCTCTAGCTAACTGCTAACCGTGGGCTCAATGCGAACTGGTCCACTGCTCACCTTACGAATCAGCATCTTCAAACGCCAATGCTCTGCCTCTTTCTCCAGATCGTCGCGATTCTAGGTTGAACAATGAGCGATGATGGCGATCCACCTCAACTGAGAATGAACTTGTTGAAGACGACGCCACCCGAAGCAAGCACGGGAATCGTCTGGGGAGAGCGCCTCTCTCTAGCGTCTCTCTAGAATAATAATAATAATAATAATAATAATAATAATAATAATAATAGATTACAGGACGAAGTGCAAAGAGCATAGCCAAAAAGACTAAAACCCAACACACTCTGACATGAAATTTTATTAAAACAAAACAAATAAATTTAACAACAACCCAAAGGGAGCCAAGAAGAAAAGGCACCATAACCAAAACTAACTAAAGCATAAAACCAAAACCCATGGAAAGTGAAACACAACAATACAAAACAAAGGCAATGCCAAAGAAGACCACAACAGCAACGGTAAACCAACAAATAGTATAACCACAAAGACCACGCACAGAACGACTACACCACAACGACTTAAACGACAAACACATCACACTAACAACGAATAAACAACAAACACCACAACCATAAAGATTTGAACCACGAACAAAACACAAACCAGTAAATATAAAACCGCAAGCAATCAAAACCCTCAAGTTGGAATAAATCAACCAAACCGATATGCGATCAAAGCTACTAAATCCACATGATGAGGTTTTAAACATAGAAGTGGAAGAGTGTTACTCCAAACTATGTTATCCAAAATTGCCATTTTAGAAAGAACATCTGCCATCCTATTTCCCTCTCGGTAGATATGAGAAACTCTGAACTTAATGGAATGAATGAAACAAAGGCAATTAGAGAAACGAGCTCAATATCTCCATGGTACAGCCATGATGCATAAAGAAAAAAGACGAACCATATATAAAGAATCACATTCCAACCAAAGCCGATTCCAATTAAATTTTAGAGCTTGTTCCAAAGCATAAAAAGCAGCTATTAGCTCTGCTTCAAAAGGCCAAGCAACACCTAGGGAGATAAAGAACCAATTAACAACCAGGACAACCAGGACAATTATGAATGACCCCTCCACATCCAGCTAAACCAGAACCACCATTCACAGGCTCATCTATATATATTTTGATCCAACTAGGACAAGGAAACATTCAGTTAAAAGGAGTAATGTATGGTGCCCATGGAGGCCGAGTTTTGACACCCAAATTCTTTAAAATAACCAGTTCATGAGCTGAATGATACATAACCCCCGTCTGCAAGCCATTAGCTTCCACTATTGATTTGTGAACATAAACAAAAGCCTTTGAAATAGGATATAAAATACCTCTATGCACACATTGGTTCTGTACAAACCAAATTACAGTAAAAACCGCCACAACTGCCGAGCATAGCAAATGAGCTAATTGTGAACTAATCTGTAAGTTGGAAACAAATATAAACAAATTCAAAGGCACACTATGATGGCCTAGAATAATTCCAAATTTAACTTCAATGAACTCCCAAAGAGCAGTAGCATATAGACACTTTAAAAAATATGAAAAATGGAGTCAGCACCCTTTTTACACACAAGAAAACGAGAAGCTAGATGGAAGTTAATATGACTAAAAAAAAGAATCAACTAGCAATCTATTATGAAACAAACGCCAACAAAAAAGAGCCTTCGATGGAGGAATATAATTCTTCCATAATAAACTCAGCCAAGCCGAAGTAGGACCTAAATTCAAAAGATGAAGATACATGCCCTTACAGGAAACCACACCATCCATAAAATGAGTCCAAACCAAACTATTCGAACCACTTCTTGCCACTTGAACTTGTTCAATTTGAGCAGCCACATCTGAAAAAGCAAGCTTGAAATCTTGATGAATACACCAATTCCCCTCCTCTGTTAGAAAAGAAGAAACAAACATAGTTGGATCCCATAAAAGATTAGTTAAATCAACCAAAGAAACAACTAGCAAACCAAGCCAATTATCTTGCCAAAACCAAACTTTAGAATCCTTCCCCAAAATCCAGCGGCAACGAGCATAAAGTAAAGTCTACAAAGATCGAATAGCTGGCCAAATGGAAGATTGAACATAAAAGCGAGAGTCCAGCTTCCTTTTGAACCGAGAATGTATGAACTCAAAACCTAGAGAGGTAGCTGTCATAACACGCCAAGTTAACTTATTGAGTAAAGCTTTATTAAACAGAAATAAATCTTTAACTCCTAACCCTCCAAAACCCTCGACTTACAATAGGTTTTCCAAGGGACAACGACTTGATTTTTTGAAAAAATAAAACTAGTCCAAATAAAATTTTGAATTGCCTTAGTTAAACACTTAAGCAAAGCTTTCGGCCATTGATAAACATGAAAAGAATGAACAAACTTTGAAGTGATTGTAGAATTTACCAAACAAGAATGTCCCGCCAAAGAGAGAGTATGCCCTTTCAAAGAGTCAAATTGACTTAAAATTCTATTTGCTATAGGCTTGAGATACGAATGTTAGGAACCCCTAAATAAACAAAAGGTAACTGACCAATTGAATGGCTAAAGCGAAGAAATCTTGAAGCTGACACTGAAGAACTAAAGTATAAATGAGACTTTTCCTAGTTCACCAACTGACCAGAAAGACGACTATAAAAATCAAAAGCCTTCTTAATTTAATTGAAATTCTTAGCGAGCTCGACAAAAAGCAACACATCATCACATAAAAGCAAATGAGAGGAGCATTAACTTCACGAAGCCAACATAGGAGATAAAATTTTGTTGAATCAAATAAGATATATATATACTTAAAAATCCTCAGCTAACCCAAACAATAAAGGCTAAAAAGGATCTCCCTGATGAACCCCACGTGAACAGTTAAAATAATTAACTGGCAAACCATTAAGAAAAAGCAGACACGGCAGATTGTAAAATAGTCAAAATCCAATTGCAAAAAACATCTAAAAACCCAAAACTCCAAAGAACTAACAATATAAAAGACCAACTAAGAGTGTCAAAGGCCTTTTTGATATCAATCTTCAAAGTAACATTGCCTCTAAAAACCTTTTTATCCGAAAGATTAACACATTCTAAGGCCAAAGCTATTGAGACACCACCGAAGCAGTAATACCCAATCTCTTAGCCAAGATTTTAATGACCACTTTAAACCAAAAATTATCAAGCACAATAAGCCGAAATTTATCCATAGAATAAGTATTTGGGGATTTCGACATAAGGATAATAATAATAATGATGATGATGATGATGATGATGATGATGATGATGATGATGATATGAACAATTTTATATGGTTTGCTTCAATGGCTTCAACAGATCATATCCTAAACATATGCTAGCCACTCATGGTGGATTGGAGGACAAATCTAAACCCACCATAAGGATTGCAGGGATAATATATGCCTTAAATAGGATAGGAAATGCCTTCGTGAATTTTGTGCAATTTTAGATTATATAATTTTGTCTTTTTGAAATCAAAATATCTATACAGTATCTTTGTTTCCATGTGATATTATTAGTCATTTTTCTTCTAGTGGGATTAAGAAGATAAAAATAAAAAGTTAGAGGATCATGTTTAATTGGAATAAGAATATCAAAGAATATTATTTTCCAGCTCAAGACGATTCCTTACATAAAAAGGTGTATATATATTATCAAACAGAGGATATATAATGAATTCAATTTAGTATGAACATAAACAAAGTTGCCAAACATTACCATTTTGTTCTAATAAAAAAATATAAAAGAAAAAAGTAGAGTGGAATCCAGAATATTTGTCACCTCAAAACGAAGCGATTTAAGAGGCATAAAGTTTATAAAATTATGTAAAAAAAATATTAAAAATAGTCATAAAAAATATTATTATATCTTTAATTTAATACTTTTTAAATTAATAATAAAAGAGTAAATTAGTCATTTTACAATTAGAATAAATAAAAATATTAAAGTTTATGAAATTAAATTAAAATTTTTATATAAAAAAGGAACTCTCTCCTCACTCTATGCTTAATTTAATTAATTTTTAAATTATAAAAATACACTTTTTATTTTTTTCACTATCTTTCTATTTCTTCTTCCTTTTCGTGCACATTGACCGGTTCTAAAATCACCCGACAATTCCTTCTTTCTCATGATGAATTTGAGGAATGCAATGAAGAATAAATCTTTCTCACAGGACTCGGATGAGATGACAAAGTGGACCTTTAGGAGAAGGGACTCAGTCAAGGGATAAGCGAGTTGAATTGTAAGTTATTTAAAAAAACACAGTGCAAATGTACAAGAATATGATATTTTGAGATTCGAGATCTGATTTTATTGAGTAATAAAGCATCTATTTATACAGCATAATGAAAATTAAATTCTGAAAAATCTACTACATATCGAGCATATCAGTTAAGTAAAAAAATAGCATTAAAATTGGTCATATTCCTAATAGTCAATTTGACTACTTTATTGCCTGAAGAATAGCATAAGTAAATTGAAGTCTGTTAACAGCTTTATGAGTCATGCCAATCAACACTCCTCCTTGGCTTTGGAGCTACATTCTTGATAGGACCATACCCAAAACTAGTTACTCGAAAATTTTACCAAAATTTCTACCAAAATTTCAATAGAATCTCTTCTAAAACTTAAACAAACTAAAATTTTGTATGCAGAAAATAATGATTCAAATATGTCCAGTAACTACAACAAATGCTATGAAGATCTCATAACAAATATAATTACATCCCATATAAGTATAAGTAAATTATTACAAATGAATTTTATTATACCCAATTTAATCATGAAAGGAAATCAATAGAATCTGTAGGAATCTAAGGGAACGTCTTTAAAGATATAATTCTGAGAGATATGCTCAATGAATGAATCAATAATAAAAATATAAAATAAAACACTTTAGTTATTCTTCAAAAAAAAAAAACTTTTTAATTTGTAAAATAATATACAAATATTATATCATAAAATATAATTTAAAAACTGAATGAATTCCCATTAAATAATTATTTGTAAAACTCATAATATAATTTAAAATATGAATAATAATAATAATGAAAATATATTTTTTATTTATTAAATCTTCATAGTCGATGAAAACCCTATACACCAAGTCAACTTGTAAACACAGGGAGAGGGGGAAACCGTCATACTACCTTTTACGTCTCAAGGCATAGCAGAAATTGATTGGGAGGGGGGGACTATCATACTACCCTTGACGTCCTAATATATAGCAGAGATAAATCACATATTGTACACATTTCATGTGTGAATATAATCATCACATATCTCATCAACCAATCAATATCTATATCTAGGTGACACATGACATATATCAAACCAATAATTAAAATATCCAACATCACCTCCTAATGAAAAACATTCTCATCGTACTAATAGTAAATAATATTCAAATACTAATTATTATTTTAAATAACCAATATATAAATCTGTACCAAACATTTTAGAAAAGTTTTTTATTCTTAGCATACTTTTAACTTATAGAAAATACTTTTTAAAAATAATTCTCAAATAACAAAATAGACATTTAATATCTCAAATAATCAGCACATGAATATGTATTTAAAATATAAGAAAAATATTCATTTCTAACAATTATTCTTTAATTTTCAAATATTATCGTAAAATAAATTTTAATATTTAAATTGAAAGCAAAAAGTAATTTAAATTCAATTTAAATAGAATCCACTCACCTGATTGTGTCTTTCTTGATATTGATCGTTCACTAAAGATCTACACAAGTTATAAATCCTCAATTAATTCTTAAACATCTATAGAAGTCCAAATTTACAAAAATTAAACATTATATCTATTCATGAGGTTTAAATTTGACAATCCCTAAAATACCCTAAACTCTCAAATCAAAGCTTTCCACAATACTCAACCAAAATTAGCAAACTACATAACAAATCAACGCCCATGAGACAAGGAGTAAGAATATACCTTCAATTTCATCGGGCAATAAATGAGGTGGCTAGAATTTGACTGGAAAATGGCAAATAAAGAATATTTTTCATATACATTTCAATCGATGGATTCAAGCTAAAACAAGCCATAATCATGTTTAGGAGGTCGAAGAGTAGGAAAGGTCCAGCCTTTTATCGAAAAATATATCAAAACCCGTCGAAATGAGGAGAGAGATTGCATGGGTTTGGGTGATTTTTGACAATTACCGGCACCGGTATGGCTCGTGGGTGGTCAACGGTGGTACAGGGTGAAAGGGTGATACCGGCAGCAAGTAGTGTTGGAGCGATGAGGTGTGGTAGTGTGGCGGCCATGTGAGAAGATGAAGGTGGAGAGAGTGGTTTGTAAAAGGAAGAAGAAATAAAGAAAAGAAGAATTTGGAATTTATAAAAATTTTGGCAAAATTTTACTTTTACCATTGACTTTCATTAACTATATCTCATACATTGTAACTTCAATTTAGTCGTATCACATGTTTATGAACTTGTATCGATAAGTTCTACGTAATGATGTCAAAGTCAAACCAAAACTACATGTGACAAAAAGTCAATTTTGGTTATGGTTTTTCATGTACAACTCAATTAGGATAGATTCAAGCTAAAATGAGGCCATAACCATGTTCTGGAGGTCGAAAAGAGTAGGAAAAGTCAAAACATGGTGAAATAAGGAGAGAGAGTGCACAAGTTTGGGTTTTTTTTGTGACTACCGGCACCGGCATGGCTCGTGGGTGGCCGAGGTGGTGCAATGTGAGCAAGTGATGCCGGCAGCAAGTGGTGGTGGCTCGGTGAGGTGTGGTAGTGTGGCCATAAGAGAAGATAAGGGTGGAGAAGAAGGTGGCTCCGTGGTACAATGTGGCGAGTGATCTGGCAGCAAGTGGTGGTGGTGTGATGAGGTGTGGTGTTGTGGACCCACAAAGAGATGAGGATGGAGAAGTGAGTAGCTCATGGGAGGAAAAATAAAGAAAAGAAAAAAAAAAGAATTTGGAATTTTTAAAAATTGTGGCAAAATTTTACTTTTGCTATTGACTTTCATTAACCATATCTCATACACCATATCGACAAGCTCGTATCGACAAGCTCTATGCAATGGTGTCAAAAATAAAATTTTATTATACACAATTAATATGGAATTTACCATTATTTCGGGAGTCTTTTCTCAAATTACTCAATTTCTCTCAAACTAAATCACGCATTGTCCTTAATTGTCCCTAACAACACATTACTATCATAAAAATTATCTAGAGAATAATTATTGGGGTCCAATTTACTGAAATCCCAAATTTCCCCTAACCCCTAAATTGGGGTTTTTTTTTTTGCAAACCTCAACCAAAATTTACACATTATTTCAAAATTGAAACCCACAACGAGAAACAAGAATCTACCTTCCTTTTGGTCAAGAGGCGTGCGAGTTGGCTAGAATCTCTTCAAAAAATGGCGGGTTCAAGGGGATTTTGTGATTCTTACAAAGCAAAGCATTTTTAGTAAAAAAAAAAAGAAGCTTGGATTTGAGCTCAAGAGGTTAAAAAGAGTGGAAAAAGAGCCATCTTTCCCCAAAAAAATTCATTAGAAATTAGCAAATGGAGGAGAGATGATGAAAGAGAAGACCAACGATAATGGCGCGATTTTCAACAAAAACAATAGCAGTTGGACACGTAGCCAACTGGAATTAGTGTGCTGACAACAAGTGGTCCTAATGGTGGCACATATAGGCTCCGACAGTTGTGTGAAACTCTAATAGGTGTGAAGAAGAAAGAGAAGAGGAAGAAAGAAAAAAGGGGTCTTCAGGAAGAAGAAAGAAAATGAGGGGAAAAAAGGAAAAGAAAGAATAGTAGGGTGGAAAAGTTTTCAAATTTTGTTGCAAAATTACAATTTTACTACTAACTTGTTAGAATTGTAACTTCCACACTGAACTTCCGATTTACGCATACCGCATGTCTACAAACTCGTCTGGATGAGCCCTACACAACAATATCCAAGTTAAAATTGGATTACCCATATAGTAAAAAGTCAACTTTTAGACCCACTTAATATACCCAAAAATCAAACTTTAGTCAAAATAATTTTTTTCTCATACAATCTATTCATTTCTAATTAATTGCAACTTTTTCATATCCTACAGGCTTCATTACAGTAATATTACACCTTTGATAAAGGTCAGAGAGTGATTTGATTCCTTTAACAGTTTCTTCATCCACATCATCATTGTGCCTTTGAAATTCAATCATCTTGTCATTCTCCTAACTTCAACTGTCTAGCTCAAGGAATTGGACATTCTTATTCATAATTATTTTATTCCTTTATCGTAAATAGATCATGTAGGCCTTTGTAATTGAGATATAGCCTACAACAATCTCAAGTTCTACTTTTTTGTCCAATTTGTCTCTCTTAACCTGAGTAATGTAAGAAAAACACAAGCAACTAAATGTCTTCTAATTAAGCAACTTTAGTTTGTAGCCAACTTTGGAGTCCTTTTTTACAAAACTTTTATTGGCAGCTTATTTAGCAAAAAAAAATTATTATCTTTGCAGTCCCAACCTAGAGTTTCTTTGGTAGTACTTTATCATGAAGCAAACACCTAGTAATTTTCATAATCATCTTATTTTTAATTTCCGTAATGTCATTATAGTAAGGAGTGTAATGCAATCAATTAGTATTCAATGTTTGCATCTTCACAAAACTCATTAAATTTTTCACGAGTATATTGATTCCATTATCAAATTTGATCACTGCATTTTGCACCCTCTTTGAGTTTCCACCTAAGTTTTAAACTTCTAGAAAATTTTCAGCAACCTCATTTTTAAGCTTCATAAAATAAATCTAACACATTATTTTGTGATCATTAATGAAAGCAATATAATACTTTCTTCTATTCAATAATAGTGTTTTTATATTAATTATAACTTTTGTGTGGCCTTACATGCCTTATTTTGTGGGAAAGGAAGCCTTATCTGCTTCCCATATTGACATGCAGCACATGTAAGAAGATCCTCCTCTAATTCAGTAGGCCTTCCATAAAATTGTTTTTCTTCATGAAAAGTTGAGTAGCATCATGAAAATGCTCCAATCTCTTGTGCTAAAGCACTTCTTTGTGCATTCTGACTTGCTCCTCTTTCCTCGAAGCTAAAGTAAAGTTTTTGCCTTTCATTTGAATTCTGAATACCTCTTCGCCTTTTGCATCTTTAATCATGCAATTTTGTCTTCAAACAATACCTTATAACCTTTTCTAATAATTGAGTAATACTCAAAATATTTTGATTAATTTCAGGAACATATAAAATATCATGAATTAATTTCAAGCCTATGTGGCCTTCAATTGTTATATTCCTTTGTCTATTACTACGATATTTGATTCATTTCCAATTATGACTTTAGAGATAGCAATTTTGTCAAGTTTTGTAAAGAGCTCTCGATCATAAGTTATGTAGTTTGGCTAACCACTATCTATAAGCCAGCTTTCTATGGAGTTGTTAGTGGCAAAGCATGATACCACAGATAATTGCTACAACTGCTCTTCTCGTAGTTGATCTTCAGCAGCCTTGGCTTCTCTTTATTGCTCGAGACTCATATATTCTTTCTACATGTACTAACTATCTACACATGTGATATCTTATGTTTGGCCTCTACCAACACTTTTCTATAGATTAGTTTTTTGCAATGAGGACAAGATGAAAAGATTTGAATATTGTTGCTTTGGTTATTGTTATTATTGTTTCCATAATCTATAAGTTTGTTGTTGTTGTTATTCTGCTTCTTTTTTTTGTTCTTGCCACCATTGTTAAATTGTGATTTGGCTTGAAATGCACCCTTCACAGATCTTTTTTGCCTCATAATCCTCCTTTGTTCCTATGCCTACAGTGCGTTCAAAAGCTCTGCCAAGGTGATGCTTGACAGATCTTTTAAGTTTTTCAATGATGAAGTTGTAACCTCAAACTTTTAAGAAATTGCGATAAAGATCTTTTAAACTACTCTAAAATCAGAAAAATTAGTATCAAGAAGTCTTACTTTGTTGACAATGCTAAGAAGTTTGTCATAATATTCTTTGATTATTTTTTATTCTTTTATCTTTTGTATCTTACTTTCTTGATACAAATTCAGCACTTGCACCCCTTCGACCTTTTATTTCCTTCATATTCTTACTTCAAGAAGTTCCAATTTTTCTTGGTGTTTTCAATGCCATTATTCTAGTAAAAATGGTAGTTAAATCTTGCTCTTGCTTTTGATTTCTTTGCTTCCTCTCTTTTTGATTTCTAATTTTTGCAAGGGTTGGATTGTCTGGCAAGGGTGGAACTTCATATACTTGTTCAATAGCTTCCCACAGATCGTTTTGCATCAAGATAGGCTTCCATTCTAATAGCCCACACTTGATAATTTGTTACATCAAACATTAAAGGTGCAATTGCAATGAATGAGGCTTTTGAATTCATTTTGAATAGGTTGTAGGGTTTTGTGTTTGTGTTTGTGTTCGTGTATGGGTAAGTGATAAATGTTTAGAAATTGTGTTTTGGTTCACTAAATCTCATAGGTCCCTCAAATATTGCTCTGATACAATTTGTTAGTTATTTAGAAAACCAAATTGCAAAGACAACAAGAGCAAGATATTTTTGAAATTCAAAAATCTGACTATATTGAGTAAAAAAGCATCTATTTATACAATATAGTGAAAACTAAATTGTAGAAAAATATGCTATATATTGAGTATATTAGTTAAGTACCAAAAAAATAGCATGAAAAAATTATCATATTCCAAATAATAAATCTGACTACTTTATTGCCTAAAGAATAACACAAATTAAATGAATTTTCTGCAATTTGTTAGTAGCTTTATGAGCCATGCCAATCAACATGAATCACTACAAACAGACCAACAATGAATCAAGGACTTGAAATCGAAGACAGAGTTAAAGATATAGAGTATCAATGAGTATGAAAGTCTATCAAAGCTATTTAGTTGATGTCAATCATGGAAGTGGATAATTTGAGCTAGGGGTGTGCATTCAAATTGGACAACCGAACAACCAACCGGGAACCGACCAAATATTCCAGTGACCACCAGTGAACGGTTGATTAACTGACGTTGAGGAAGGAAGATTGGTTGGTATCGGTTACGGCTGTACAAAACCATTGATCACCGAAACCGACTAATAAAAAAAACTCCTCTATATAATTATTACCACCCCCATAAAAACCCACACTTTTTGTCATAAGACCTACCCTTTCCCCACAAACAGAACCTCTATCTTACAATCCAAGCCCATATTTAACACCATTCTCTCGCCTTTCTCCTCAAGAATTACAAAAAGAAGAACTCAGAAGAAATTAAAATCACTGGCGCACGATCACAAATCTATGAGATTAAACCATAAATGCAAGAACAAACTTCAGATTTGTGAGGCACTCAGCAGAGCTCATGGCATATCGTCTCATCCCTTTCCATCGAGAAAAAGGAGGAGAGCTAAACAATAAGGACCTCATGATAGTCGTGGTACTCAAGCAAATTTCAAAAAAACAAAATGGTTTTGTTTGAGTACCCCGAGATAGATATTCATGAGAAAATCACTTTATTCATCTGGGTACCCCTTTTAAAGGAAACCCTACTCGGGCTATTCTCATACATCTCGGATCGGATTTTGGGCGTTAGCCTCATAAAAGGCCGCACTCTTTCTATGGTAGGTCGATTGTGTTTGATAAACTTAGTGATTACCTCGAAGTTTGTTCACACGTTTATGATCTGCAGATAGCCTGTGGGTTTGCTTAAGTCTCTTAATAGGGCTATTCGGAACTTCCTTTGGACCGGATCTTTATTGGTTCGGAAATCAGTCTCGGTTGCTTGGTCTATCTATTGTCCTACTAAGCGGGGACTTGGTCGAAACACAGTTACTTTTAATAAAGCTTTGCTCAGCAAGTTGGCTTGGAAGTTGACGAACAAGGATTCCTTTGTTTTTCGGTTTATTCGGGCGCGTTTTTTAAGGAAGCTTAACCCTTTGCATTATGTTGCTTCTTCAATTTGGCCTCCCCTGATACAGTTGTATCTTACCCTTTCGAGGGAGGCGATTTGGATCATCGGGGTTCACTCCAAGGTTCGTTTCTGGGTTGACAATTGGCTTGGGATACCCATTATTGAGTTGTTACAGAACTCTGGAGTTTTATATGATCCGGACATTCTGATTGGTGATCTGGTTGACTCTGATGGAGTTTGGAATCTCCCGACTAGTTTCCATGCGGCTTTTCCATAGTTATCCACGTTTATTGAACAGGTTACGATTTCGATGGATAGGCCGAATGAGAAAGTTTGGTCTCATTCAGTCTCGGGCACCATTTCTTGTCGAGACATTTATCTTCATCTTTCTACGATGGCTTCGGCTTCGTTGTGGGTTAGATATGTTTGGAAGACTTTCATTCCTCCGACTTGCTCGATCCTCGCTTGACGTCTTTTCCAGGGCTGGATTCCTACCGATGACGTCTTGATTGGGAGGGGTTTCCCCATGGCCTCAAAATGTAGAATTTGTGGTAATGATTTAGAAACCGTTTCTCATCTCTTCTTGACATGCCCTTATGCAGCTGCCATTTGGGACTGTCTGCGGGTTGCCTTCGGGATCAGATTGGATGCATCAGGTTCGGTGGTTTTTATGTTTGAGAAGGCTATAGAGGCTTCTTTAAGCACTCAGGTCTTCAATTTATGGACTACGACCATTGTGAGTGCACTCTCTACTATCTGGTTTGTTCGGAATCAGGGGCATTTTGGCAATGTCTTCATACCATTAGCGCGCTCTTTGGCTTTTATTTGGGCTTCGACTAGGGAAGCAAATGCTACTCAAAAGGGTACGATGCACAACTCGGTTAGTGATCTTCTGGTCTTCAGAAGTTTAAGGGTTGCAGGTGCTGCTCCTTGGGCTCCTCAGATTATTCCCGCGATTTGGTCTCTCCCGTCGATGGGCTGGTTGAAGGTAATTGATGGTGTAATTTCGGATCTGGTACCGTCACAAGTAGGGGATTCATCAAAGGTAGCTTTGTTGTCCCTTTGGATTCCTGTTATGCCTTTGAGAGTGAGCTTTTGGGGGCTATTACTGCTATAAAGAGTGCTAGAGATTTCGGGTGGGATCATATATGGCTGGAGTGCAACTCCACTTACGTTGTCAACTTGCTCATACGTCGAGGAGGTAGTCCCGTGGGCCTACAAATCAAGATGGGTGAACTGCCTTCTTTAAGTTTCCAGCATTCAGTTCCGGGTTTCTCACATCTTCAAGGAGGGAAACACTGTTGCGGATGCTCTATCGAAGATTGCGGTTTCTACAACTGGAGCCCAGTGGTGGTGGGGTCTTCTAGATTCTTGTACCCCTATGCATTACATGAATGTCAATGGGTTTGCAAACTACAGGTTTAGAAAGTAGTTTGTTTGTACTTTTGTTTTCCCAGTACCCTTTTTCCTGGATTGAGATTTTCCCCATTTGGGGTTTTTTCTCCTTTCAGGTTTTAATAAGGCTGGTAACGGTCGTTATTTATCTTTTGATTCTTACTTCAGATGTATTCTATTTTTGTGCTTGTTTATTTCAGGTTTTTATATGTGCTGTAACTTTTGTAACAAATGTAAACTCTTTTAATTTAATAAAATTTACTGCTTGTTCGGTTTGGGCTTGGAAGAATGCCAACCTAGTTGGGATGTCTCTGTCCTGGGTAAGAGAGGTGCCAACCTAGTTGGGAGGTCTTTGCCCGTCTATCCGGCAAGTAACCTCTTCTGATTATTATTATTATTATTATTATTATTATTATTATTATTATTATTATTATTATTATTATTATATATATAACCTCAAATTAAAGTTTGCCTTTCATATGCAACACAAACACTCGGTGTATCTGCAGAATAGCAATTCCAAGTTATATATATATATATATAAAAAGAGTAAAAAAAGAACAACCTTAGCAGAGGTTGAATGTTGGGGGCATCAATAAACAACTATAAGCTGCTAAACATGTGTGTCGCCTATTGTGTCCTCAATGGTTTGGATGCAAAATCCCATAGATTTTCCACTTTACATGGCCTCAATGAGTTTAGCTCATGCTTCTTCATGGCGACGCAACATTAGGACGGTGTTTAGTACATACCATCTTACTTGAGAATCTGTCTTCTTCTGTATAAAGCCTAAGCTTTGAAGTAGCATATCCAACTATCTCAGACATTAAAAAAAAAAAATCTATTCAATAAGGTGTAAGTTTCATCATATACTAGCTTTGTTTCAGCATGGAGTCACTTAAGAGAGAAAACCCAAGTTACATTTTGTTTGTATTAGCAAGACCTCCCTTGGTGTGTCCATATAAAAGCTACTCGGTTACCACTCCCGCTAATGCTATACATGAGAATTTGTTGAGCATATGATAAGATAGATTTTGCTTACATTCCAAATTTATTTTCATTGAGAAAAAAAAGCAATCTAACATGTTTAGAAGCGCAATTTGAGGTTAGGGCTAGGTAACATCCATTTTGACACTTTTTTTGTTGCGACACTTTTCCTCCCCTTGCATGACAAGGCATTGAAAGGGTAAGAAGATTATGATAATCATATCACCTAAATTCTCCGATCTACTCAAAGAGAAGAATCTATTTCTTTCTATACAAACATGCACATCAATAGAACTTTGCATAGATAGGAAACATATTTCATATTGATAATTGAAAATCAACAGTGAGATTCATTGACATTATTCCTCATATGTACCTACTGTACTTTGTCTTGTCAAGAGTAGAGCTGCAAAATTTAAGCCATGCTTCAAAATACAAGAGCACAAAAGTCCTATGCATTACCCCAATGGCTTGAAAAGACCATAAAAGAATTACCTCACCCTCATAAATAACAATTTAAGTTTTTTAGGTTTAGTTCTTTTAAATTTCTCAAATATGCAAATTAAACAAAATCAATGGAGAAAAAAGAAGACAGGAATATAAATGTAGGAAGCTGGCAAAAATATGACATACACAAATTACCAAAACAATACCAAAAATTTTAGAACCCTAATTGAAGAAAAAATCAAAATTATTCATATTAATTCTAAAAACAATAATAAAAAATTAAAAAATACAAACAAAATAAAGCAAACAAAAACAATAAAGATCTAATAAAAAATATGGAAGATGAAAGTGTAGAGATTTTCTATTGAAAAACCAAATGTGGATTTTCGGTCACAAAAGAAAAAATTAAGGACAAATTTGAATCATTAACTATTGACTGTGAATTCATGAACAGTCTTGAATTTTAATCTAAAATTTCATTTTCCTGATGGTATAAGAAAATCCAAATTGATACATAACTAATTAGTCTTGGTTTTTTTTTATTGAAAAAAAAATATTTCTCAATTTCAATTATAACAGCAATTACGGGAATATGTAAACCCCATAACATAAGTTACCGTGATTATTGAGAAAAAAGTGAAGTTCGATATTTTTATCACTAGTTCGAAAGTCTGTAAAAGTCAAACATTAGACAAAGTCTACAAAAGTCTTTAATTTTTAGATACCACCAAATTTTTATAAACTTTTCAAATATTTTAATTAAATACATCTTGACTTTTATATACTTTTTAAAAGTTTATATTAAATATCAGTAGTCTTTAATAGGGCCTTTAAAAGTTTAAATTAAATATCGGTGAATTTTTTAATTTTATAATAGTCTATAAAAATTATAATTAAACACACCCCCTTAGTTTATGTTTTTGATGCTAATCAATTCCTTTCCCAATTTAATCATGATATTGGTTTTCAAAAAAAAAAAAATGAAAACAAAAGTTTTTTTATTTTTATTTTTGTCCATAATAATAACAATAGCAATAGCAATAGAAAGACGTTTCATTGTGCAGTTGGTTTTCAATCTACAAGTAGATGACGACGATGGTGATGTTTCAAAGAGGATTATAAATTTGTAAATATAAAAGATTCAGAGGAAAATAGTAGAGATAAAAGAAGAGGGTGAGAGAGAGAAGAAAAATTCCTTTTTAAAAATATTATATATATATTTTTGACATTATATAGTTATAAATTAATATTTTATTTTAATTTTATATTTTAAAATTTTTAACGAAAATATTTACTATATTTTAAAGGTAAAACTGTTATTTATGTTAAAAAAAATTAATTGACGAAGGTTAATTTTAAGGATCATGATGATATTTTAATCAATAACGAATAATTTTGATATAATTTTTTAAATATATATTGGTTGATTAAAATCAAATGGTAACTAAGAATTTTCATATAATTTTTTAAATAGTTGATTAAAATTGAACGAAAATTTTAAACATACATAATACATAAGTCGACTAAATTGAAATGTATCTCAAAATGATTATATATATATATATATATATATAGCCCTAAAAATAAAAAGAAGAAATAAGAAATACAGTTGACGTGTAACGTTGTGATTGGGGTATCATCTGCGTTTTCCAGTGCACTGCTTGTGTACGCGACGGTTCCTGAGAATTTGTATATTCGAGAGGAAATAAAGGCTTGAAACGTATCAGAATTATTGCCCGTAGGATTGATTCCGTTTACATCGGAGGACTCGTATTGACTTAGGACCGACCGCTGAGATGCCCGCAATGAAGATGACCGTACCAGAAAAGTAATAGCAAAGCGAATATATCATCTCTCCCCGTCTCTCTAATTGCATGCTGTGAAGGCCGAAATCCAGGCATTAATTTCACGATTCTCGGTCGTCTGTAATTTCCCTTTATCATCATCTTCTTCAATGACTTCAAGTATTTCTGGTTTCTCTCTGGCTGTTTGTTTTTCCTTTTACATGGTTTCCTTTTCTTTTTCTTTTTTCTTTTTTTTTTTTTTCTGGCTCATTTTCTCTCTGTTTTCATCGTCTTATTCGATTATCATCTTCGTGTTTTTATATTGTTTCTGTATTTCATTTTACTTCAATTGTTGGCAATCTAAATTATGCAATGGAATCAAAGATAGCATCGGGTTCACAAATAAGCACATTATTTATCCATTGAATTGATTGTACCTGAATTTTTGATTTGGTATGAGTTTTACGATAATTTTTATATCCATTGCACTGCATATTCAAATCTAGTCTAGTCTTGGCTTATTTTTTAATGAAAATGAAGCAGATAATTTGTTCATGTTTTACATTATTTTGGTTTTCCTTCTTCGGTGTATAAAGAAATTTTGATTTGTTAAGAACTAATCATTTCTTGACCTTGAAGATATATCATAGTGTTTTGCAATATTTCCACCTAACATGAAGTCCA
Organism: Rhamnella rubrinervis; assembly: GCA_007844105.2. NCBI lineage: Eukaryota > Viridiplantae > Streptophyta > Magnoliopsida > Rosales > Rhamnaceae > Rhamnella > Rhamnella rubrinervis. The sequence continues at coordinate 2,154,368 of CM017584.2, read as the reverse complement.
CTTCTACTTCATTATGGTTGAATGGTTTAAGTTCCTTAATTATACAGGGTGCATATGGCTAACAACTCTGGAGAATCAAGTGTGAAAAATTCAGGCTTCCATCAACATGTGGCCCTCAATGAAAGGATTCTTTCTTCATTGTCACGAAGATCAGTGGCTGCGCATCCATGGCATGACTTAGAGATTGGTACTGTTTCTTTGGGCTTATTTTAGTTCCACATTGCATTTATGAAATTTTCAGTCTTTGTGCTTAATATCCCTCTCAACATGACCTACAACGAGGTCTGCTTTTAGCGGTTCAAATATATTCCACATTGCAATTTAATATCCATATATGACAGTGCTTGATGTTTAATCTATGCAGGCCCTGGTGCTCCATCAGTTTTCAACTGTGTAAGTTTTGTTTGTTATATCTCAACTGTTGTAAAGTTTCTAATTAACAATCTTTTCAAGGCTATAGCCATCTGGCCTGCCATGTTGGTTAGTGTGACTGCCTGCCTTCATTTAATATATACAAAATCCATAGTTCTTATTGAGAGTTTGCATTGTGTGATAAGTATGCACTAGCCTGACTAAAATCTGTTTAAAATTAGGCTTTCATCCCTGCCAACCCTACTTAATACTATGATCTATAAATTAAAGAGATTTAATCACCTTGATTAAACAACATTCAATGTGATGAGTACTGTAATGATATGCACTTCATATATATATATATATATATATATATATATATTTAACAATAGTGCCATAACTTTCTGTACTTAGTATATGATGAAATAAAACTTTCAAGTCAAGAACATTTGTCCAACTTGGATTCAGATCCACTTGCAAATTTCTGTGGCAGGTGGTTGAAATTAGCAAAGGCAGCAAGGTTAAGTACGAGCTGGACAAGACAAGTGGCCTTATAAAAGTGCGATTCCTCTTTTTTCCTTTTCATATACTCCTTGGATTTTAAATTATTTGTCTAAAGCAATAAGTTTGCTTAATATCTTAGCCAAACATAAATCTAATTCCAGACTGAATTAGATTTTAGAAATGCTTGTGGTGCTCTCACTGAATTGCCATGATAATTTGAAGTACTTGATGAAAACCATAGAGTACTGAATAGTTGGAAAGTTAATTATCAAAATGGTTAATATAATTATCATCTCCATATTTCCTTTTGAAATATTTCTAAAATTCTACAATTAATGACTGCCATTAGAATTTCGGAGGGTTCAGAAGTTATTATTCAATTATTGGAATGACGTGATGTGGTCTTTTCTTTTCTCAACTGAATCTATTAGGTTCAGTTGCATATTTAGTATGTATTGAAAGAACTATATTTTACTCTTCGTCTAAATATATTGCTTCATATTTTTTCCATGAAATATGTGTATTTTGTTAAAATTATTTGTTCTAAGTGAGGAAGATAACTGATTCATAAAGTTCTTAAAAGTAGGTTGATCGTATTCTTTACTCATCAGTTGTTTATCCACACAACTATGGTTTTATCCCACGAACCATTTGCGAGGACAGTGATCCCATGGATGTCCTGGTGCTGATGCAGGTACTATCATTTGAATGTGAAATTTTGCCACAATGAAGATATTTCACTATATTCAGTTACCCTTTTTTTTTTTTTTTCATTGATTTTCCCCTCTATAGGAGCCTGTACTGCCTGGTTCTTTTCTTCGAGCCCGGGCTATCGGATTAATGCCCATGATTGATCAGGTAAGAGATTTTGCTTTCTGTGAGTGATTTACCTGATGTGGCTTCCTGTAGATTCCAGATTCAAAGTTCTATTGCATTAGAATATGGAACTTTTGAGTGGACAGCTTATTCTGCCACATAAGTTGTTTACATTCTTTAATATTGGCTTCTAGTTGAGTCCAAGTGCATTCATATTTCAGACCTTTTCTGAACTGATGAACTATAAATCCTTCTCTTGTGATACAGCATTGATAACCTCTATTAAAACCTACGTCTTTCAACCATCAACAAACTCTTCTCTCTGCCAGGGGCAATATCATCGCTAGGTTATTCTTATGGGGAAAGACTAAACATATATTGCAAAAAATTGATGATCTTGACATTTATCCTCAAAAAATTGTCAGTGATTTCTTAAATATTTTAGAACTGTGATAATCATAATGTAAGGAGGTTTCTTGTATCCTATGGTGACTCTAAACAGGATGTAATCTACCTATTTTTTCTCCCATCCTGAATACTTGATTTCCTACTGATTGAAAAGAAAACGCCTGTTGTGACCTGAATATTGTCACAGGGTGAAAAGGATGACAAAATTATTGCAGTTTGTGCTGACGACCCTGAATTCCGCCATTACACGGACATCAAGGATCTTCCTCCCCACCGTCTAGCAGAAATTCGCCGATTCTTTGAGGACTGTATCCACTTATATGCATTACTTCTTCTTCGTCTTTCTTTTTAACTAGCTTGTAGTTAGCAATTGACACTAGTCATTTTTCCTAATATTGCATTTTCAACTAGCGAATTATCACATTACAAAATATTTTCTAGATTACCTCATGTATTCATAATTCATAATTCTGAATTCTGATTATCTAGAATATGCACTGTGTATCTTAACTCTTTCATGAATTATAGACAAAAGAATGAGAACAAGAAAGTCGATGTTGAGGACTTTCTACCAGCCGTCTGCTATTGATGCCATCAAATACTCCATGTGGGTACCTTTCTTTTGAACTGTAAATAGAAAGTCTCGTTTATTTTCTTGTTTCTAATTCTATTTATAGATGGTTATATATTTTTGCGGAAACCTTAAATATCACGTTTTTCAGTAATGTAGGATCCTGCTTTTCCTTTTTATCTTAGACGTTGCATTCTGTGTTCTGTTGCAGGGATCTGTATGCTTCTTACATAGTGGAGAGCTTGAGGCAGTAAACTTGCCTAGAGACGACTTTTTATCGCTTAGTTAGTATTAACAAGGCTTATCAGACTTCTTGCTTCATGCCTCCCTGCACTAGTCTTCTCAATTACTTGAAAACGTTTAACTGAATATATTTGATATAATAGGCCTTATGCTTGGATTTCTGTATCTAATCCTTTTTCTATGGAACTATGTGTTGGATGCTGCTTTTGGAAACTTGAAAATGTTAATAAGCATTGTCGTATTGGACTGTCCGAGATTTATACTTTCTTTGAAAATCTTTTCTCCTGACCAAGGTTGGGTTTTATCAAAAAAAACAGGACCAAGGTTGGGCACTTGTGCTGCCAATTTTTCCTCTCACCATAACTTGGCCCGATTTGAATGATGAAAATGGATACAATATTGTATTTTGTTTGTGACCAATTTTGAGCTGTCTTTAATTAATTCAACAAAAAGTACAGATAACTTTTTCTTAAGCGACCTAGTTCTGAAAGTTATCTGGATTCACATTTTATTTTTGTCTCCATTTGTTCTTTTTATCTTTTAATTTCAGTTCTTTGTTTAACATTTTAATCTCAGTTCTATATTTGACATCTAAGGAATATGAACATATCAGATTTTCTTTTAATTTAAGTTTTTAGTCTATTAAAACTTTATTTGGCCATATAAGCATTTAATTAAATAAATGTATATTTTAATTCATCTATTACGGGTAGAAAATTTGGGCCTTCATCAATCAAAGCCCGGGGAGCCTATTTAAGGTGAAGAAATCCTTATATGGTATCAACCTATCTGCTTGGCCCATGTAGGAGAGGCTGATAGGAGGTTTTGAGTGAGAACAAAGCCATTAATACTCTCATCTATCAGTCAGCAGCTGCATTTAATGCAATGTATTGCTTTGGTCGGCCAGGTGGATAGAATATTGCCACAAAGAGGAGGCACGCCGGTGAGCAAGGAGCCTTTGGTGAAGATATCCAAGAAAGGAAAGTCTTTTGAAAACCACTCTTTAGTCGTTTAGCTCATAGTTGAGAGCATCGTCCATCAGCAAAAAAGTGTCTTAGGCGTCCGCGTGGCTTTCTCTTTACGCTACACCTGTGCCGGTGAGTAGTTAGTTGAGACCAGCCAGGTTGGTAATGGAGGGAAAGCCAATTCAAGCCCCATTTCAGCTAGGACAAACGTGGTAGAATCTCACCCATTGAGCCTCTACGCGTGTCACCCATCCACAAGTCTCTAGGGAGTATATAATGTTTAGGTAAGAAAGGTGAAGGGGACTTTTAGCCACTCCTCCATTTCATTGACTTTTCCACTCGATTCCAAAGGAGGATAAGTGTTTTAGGTTTTCTCTCTAGAGCAAAAGAGGTGTGAGCATACACAAGAGAGACCTCCTCTAGCCTTAAGTCTTACTTCACCCATCTCCAACCGTAAAAAATACTCATTTTAATACTCATTTTATACATTGTTCGATGTTTCCTATTGGCAATATGCTAACTTGAGCCTTTGGAGGTACACACGGCATCAATGTGGCCCCACTAACCCATTTTCTATCTTGAAGGACTACTTGGGAGAGCGAGGGTCAAACAACTTGGCTAATAATTCCAGCAAGTTGCTCCGAAGACATGGATACCGGCAACCCCTGCATTGAGCTTCTTTCCAGCTTCCATTTCATGTAATTACGAGAGGGATATTTCAACACTACAAAATCCACATCCAAATAGTGGCGCCATTTGTGTCGGAATCTTCACCTTCTACACGTGGATAGGTCTTCTCATCCCTCTCACCAACTCCCACATGGTTAAAAGCCACGTTAGGAGTCCATTAGCAAGCTTCTTGGAAGTGTTGTTACCCTTTGGGTACAAATACTTTTATTCTCCATGCATAACAAAGAGTAAGGCACGCTTTGAGGCATACGATACGAGAACCAGCGGAATCTCATATGGAATAATTTCTAATAGTGGAGCCAAAAATTCCTTGGCGTGCTAGGATCCACTAAGGAAATGGCGAGAAGGCAATCCACCCAGGTAATGCCTTCAAGCAACCTCTAGCAATTTATGAGCCTAGGCCATGAACCCCAACATTCCTTGCGGATCCGTTAGTTCTGCATTTGAAGAAAATACAAAATGAAACCAACTGAAAAACAAACCAAACAAATGAGTTCCATGAAATAGCACGCAAGGAAAGCTAGGGAGGATGGCAACCTACATGCGGGAAAAGAGCCTCAAATGCGGCCGAGGAGAAGGCGACTTCGGAGTTTTCATAGAGCTCGTTGATACAATGGCAAAGAGGTTTCCTCGTGAAGCAACAACCGATGTTGTGGAGCCGAGTCCATCCATTCTTCTAGCAAGTGACAAGCTCGTGGAAGGCCGTAGAAAAAGAACCTTTAAGCGTAAGGAGTCAAGCGAGATAGGAGGCAGTCAGGAAGAGAAGGAAAGTTTGGCGACATGAGATCTCGAAGACCTCGAGATCACCTCGAGAGGAAGGCTGCTAGCATAAGCACGCATTAGGAAGCCTCAAGCTCATACCACCACCGTGAGGAGGAAGAGGACATGAGAGATATGCTAAGGACACGAAGAGTTGAAAAACCGAGGCGTGAAGACAAGCTACTTGGTTTAGGCGCAAGTGAGCTTGGCGTTGGACAAATGAAAGAAGAATTGAGGTAGGAGATTTTTAAGTAACTGCTTAGTCCATATTGGAGGAAACTAGGAGGTAGACACATACCCATTGGGGAAGAGATTATGGCAACATTTCCATTTGAATTCAAAATGCCCAATATACCCAGCTTATAACGGGCATAAAGACCCGATAAACGAGTCGATTCATTCAAAGCGTGGATGGACTTTATGAGGATGGCCAAGTTTGCGGTGTTGTGCATTCCGTTGACTCTGTGGGGCTTTGCACAAGCATGACATCACATATTAGAGCCTTGCGCAATCACCTCATTCTTCCATCTTACTCGTCTCTTGAAAAACATTTCTTGGGTGCAATACTAATGCAAAAGCCATCCGGTCACTGATGTTGGTTAAATAAAGGGAAGATAAACCTTTAGACTAATATGCTAGCGATTCAACTATGAAGCCATGCAAGCGGAAGATTTTTGACTAGGCAACTGTTGGGGCAATGATGGTAGGGCTGCAACTTGGAGCTTTTAAGTGGGACATGGCCAAACACCAACCTAAGAAGCCGTCTACATTAATAGAGGAAGCCCAAAACATGTTATGCTGAAAGTTTGGCCTTTACAATACCAACCATTCGAAGATAGAGTACTGAACACTCGCCTGCAAGTAACACATTCCTAGCCAAAGGAGGTCGCATGATGATGTTAGCGACCGGAAGGAGTGCTTACAAGAGATACACACCCTTAAATCCAACTAGAAGAGACACACTACATCAAATTCAAGATCATAACCTTCTAAGAAGGCTAACCCTCAACGAGCTGCAGAAAGAAATGGTCAAAATACTATAGATATCATTGTGAACATAGGTATGATACTGGATGAATGCTTCGAGCTGAAGGAGGAAATTGAGGGGTTAATTCGCAATGGTAGCGAGGAGTATGTGGCCAACAAGATAGGCTCAACGACAATATAATAACCAGCTAGCTCCCCCAAAGAGGTAAGAACCATCGTCGGTGGACCCAGCTATGCGGGAGAATCTAATAAAGGTAGGAAGAGCTACGCTAGAAAAGTTAGGAGAGGTTGCCTGTATGCACAGGTCATGCATACCACCTCAACCCCTGAAAGCACTTTGAGCGGGACCACCCGACCAATTACCTTCATGAAGTAGAAGCCACCCATATCATACACCCACATGGCGATGTATTAGTGATTACTTTGAAGGTGACCAATCATACCATTCACTGTGTCCTTGTGGATAATGGGAGTTTAGTTAATGTTATTTTCAAGTCCGCTTACGACCAATGGGGATTTCCCAAGGTAGGTTAAAAGAGGTTTACACACCCTGTGCGAGTTTGCTGGAGATAAAGTGTAGCCTAAGGGCAACATTGAGCTTCCTATCACTGGCGGCAGCTCCCCGAACTAATCCACTTATGTCCAACTTCTTGGTCATCAATACTTCATGCGCATATAATGCTATCCTCGGAAGGCCCACCTTGAATGCTCGAAAGGCGTGGCGTCCACATACCACATTTCTATAAAATTTTCAACCCGCATGGCATAGGGAGGTTGTGGGCAATCATCTAGTCGATGAGGTGTTATGTTATTGCCTTGTAATTAAAAGTGGATAAGAGTCCGTTACGAGCATTAACATGATCAGTTATGGTGAAGAGCCAAACACGGACACTTGATCCGAACATGGACACCTACATGAAAGACTAGCCTATTAAGAACATCGATGATATCATCGCTTATGCAGTTGCTTTAGCAAGAGCCAACCAGTAAGGCAATATCCCAAAGAATTTGTAGATAAATGCTCTTTCTATACCTGAAGAAACTACCAACATGAGTCGAGGCGTTCTCCCACCGGAAGAGGCAAATTTATTATGGTGATATTACTAAATGGGAATATATTGGAAGGAGAATTTCGAAGTGGAGCATCAGCTATCATATGCACAAAGCAAAAAGTCATTGAGGAAAGTTTATAGGACCTAGCTTAGCTATGAAGAAACCATGTCATAGTATGAGCAAGCGCTGAGTGGCACCATTTTGACTTGGTTCATGGTCCCAGTCTCGGAGGAGGCGGTAAAATTGATATTGGCTCGCATTTGCCTAGAAACGTTTGTGATGAGAAAAAATTCACAAAAGGCAAGGAATCAAGGAGAGAGCCTATTGAAGAGCTGATACAGGTTCAAGTACACCCCACTGATGTCATGAAAACAACCCAGATTGGAGCTATGCTTGTAATAGAAGACACTTTTGAGAAATTCTTAAAGGACAATATGAATGTTTTGCATGGTCTCATGAAGAAATGCAGGGTATAAACCCAAAATTCATAATTCATAAGCTAAATGTGGATCCAAATCACAAGATAGTGCAATAGAAGAGGCAAGTTTTCACACCAGAAAAGTACGAGGCTATCAAGTAGGAGGTCAACAAGTTGCTCTAGGCAGGCTCCATCAGAAACATTGATTATCTAACCTGGCTGGTGAACGTGGTACTTATGAAGAAAGCTATTGGCTAATGAAGGTTCTGTATGGATTTAACGACTTAAACAAAGCATATCCCAAGGACGACTTTCCACTTGCATAGACTAGTTAGTGGATGCTATAGCGGGCACTAATTGTTGAGCTTCATGGGCGCTTATTAGGGTTATAATCAAATTGGCATGTTTGAGCTAGATTAAGAGAAGGCTTTCATTATAGATTGAGGATGTATTATTACAAGGTAATGCCATTTGGGTTCAAGAGCGAGGAGCAACCTACAAAGGCTAGTAAACAAAATATTTGTAGTATAAATAGGCAAGACCGTGGAGGTCTACATAGATGACATGTTAGTGAAGAACTTGAGCTTTGAAGACCACCTTTCACACCTAGCTGAGATGTTCAACATCCTGCGTAAAAACCAAATAAAGCTCAACCCAAACAAATGCGCTTTTAGAGTAACATTTGGTAAATTTCTTGGTTATATGGTGAACTAACGAGGAATTGAGGCGAATCCTAATAAGATTTAAGCCATATTAGAGATGGCCCCTCCAAGGAATGTAAAGGAAGTCCAAAGGCTAATAGGTAGGCTGGCCGCCTTGAGCTGCTTCATTTCGAGGGCTACAAACCGACACCTTCCATTCTTCAAAATCTTGAAAGGAAACAAGAAGTTTGAATAGACTAAGGAATGCGAAGAGGCTTTTGCAAAGTTGAAAGAATATTTGATTACTCCACCATTGATGTTAAAGCTAATCTACGGTGAACAACTTTACCTTTACCTTGCTTTTTCTAGTTACTTTGTTAACTTCGATCTTACTCGAGGAGGGAGTGGAGTTACCGATTATACTACGTAAGTCACTCCATGGTCTCAGTGAGACTAGTACCACGACGAAGAAATTGGTGTTGGCATTAATTGTCTCCTCTAGAAAGTTAAAGCCATAATTTGGTATATTATAATATTACCTACCAATTACCCTCTTAGGTAGGTACTCCACAAGCCCGAGGTCTCGTGATCTGATGCAGGGTACGTAGAACTTGGGTGTTATGACATAAGATATCAACCTTGAACTGTAATTAAGGTATAAGCTGTAGCAGATTTTATAGTTGAGTTCACCTTGCCAGTAAGCTGCCAACTAAGTGAAGAAATATCAAACTAGGAGTCAGCTAGGCCGATGCCTCCGTTATGGAGCTTGTATGTAGATTGGGCATCAAATAGCTAAGGATCTGGAGCTAGGTTAGTTCTCACTTCACCAGCCCAGACTCTATCAAGATCGAGTATGCCTTGAGGATGGGATTTAGGGCCTCAAACAATGAAGGAAAATATGAGGCATTAATTGCAAGATTGAAGCTTGCAAAGTCATTAGCAATCAAGAGGCTAAAAAATCAAAATCAGGTCTCCAAATAGTACTTGACCAGAGGGGAGAGGATGACATTCTACTGCAGATTGTCGGACCTCCAAGAAGGTTTTGGCAGTGGATAATTTACTAGGTTTCCGATCGAGAATGCTGATGTAAACTCCTTGACCAAGCTGGTTGCATACCCTAACACAGAGACAAGGTCCATACAGGTGGAATACCTAAAAGACACGAGCATCCCCCATCACTGAAGTTCTCCCTATTATTTCAAAAGAAAGGATACATTTGGATGGGACCTATCATTAGTTACTTAGCGTGATGGCCACTGGTTGAAGACAAAGTAAAAGCAAGAAAGTTAAAGTACCAAGCAGTAAATTATGTTCTAATCAATGACACCTTGTACAAGCAAGGTTATTCATTGTCCTACCTACGTTGTTTAGATAAAGAGGAATCAAAACAAGTTATCCAGAAAATACGTGAAGGACTTTTTGGGAATCACAAGTAGGTCATTTGTCTCACAAAATTATAAGGTAGGGTTACTATTGACTCAACCTAATGAGAGGCGCCATGAATATACAAGAAGATGAGACAAATGTCAGGGATTCAATTTCACTAGCTGCCCCAAAACCTTACTTCTCTGTAGTCCTTGGCCTTTCGCCTAGTGGGGAGTAGACAATATCAGACCATTCCCCCTAGGTAGGTCACAGATGAGGTATGCAGTTGTGGTTGTCAACTACTTTATAAAATGGGCAGAGGTGAGAGCTGGCCAAGATCACTAAAAGCCAAGACCATTAACTTCATTTTCAAGTAAATCATCTCTAGATTTAGAGTCCCTTATGTCATAGTAGCGGATAACGGAAGACAATTCGACAATGCAAATTATAGATGGATATGTTCGAGTTTGGGATCAAATGTTATTTCTCCTCCCCTATCATTCTCAAGCCAACGGCCGGTAGAAGCAGCAAACAAAATAATCAAGCTTAGTCTAAAAAATGCGGATCACCTGAGGGTGCATGGGTGGATGAGCTCTTGCATGTCTTATGGGCATACCATACAATAGCAAGGACCTCGATTGCGAAACACCATTCTCTCGCTTTTGGTAGTGAGGTTGTCACGTGGAATTTACTTTGCACACGAGGTCAAATATTTTAAACTTGAAAAAATGAAGCTTGGCATGATTGAAGAAAGAAGGGACCATGCTCAACTCATAATCTGACTTACCAACGATATGTGGTAAAATTCTACAATATCGGGGTAAAATTAGTGTGTTCCGTGATTTAGTTCTTAGAAGAGTAATGCTCAACATAAAGGAGTAGGGTACCATCAGCTTGGCTCCCGTGGGAGGGACTATACCAGGTGAAAGGCATTCTTTGGCTAGGAACTTATAAGCTAGTAGATATGTTTCAGTACTCCACTACCATATCCTTAGAATCGGAACACCTCGAGATTTACTATCATAAAAGCTTTTACTTAGACAAAGGATGTAAACTTCAATATTGTACTTTTATTTTGGTTGTTATAGGCAGAAGCTGTAAAGCCCAGCACTTATTCCATTAATTAATGAAGAAGACTATTTTGATCATTCTTTTCTGATTAGATTGCCTTATTTACAATAAAGGCAGCCAGGTGTGGGATCCCACATTAGGTTAGTCTACTTCTCTAAAAAAAAAAAATAAGAAAGAGAAGTATGTAATAGTATATCCCTTTTAGGATGATGCTTGCGAAAGGTGTTGGTGGCTGACACATCCAGTCCTTGGAGGCATCATGGGCTTGTTGATCCAGGTTTAGGATGATGAGCAATAGCCCTCCTCATGATACTGTAACCTAGCATGACGTTGTTGTTCCCCTCTTTCTTTATCTCATCAAGCTCAGCAGATAGGTCTTAGATGGTTTCCTACAGCTGCTTCATCTCCTTCTCCCTAGTTTTTAGGGAAGCCTTTATGCCTTGGTATTTCTTATCAACCTAGGAAAGACCTGCAGGCAACCTCTACTCACAGTCACGGTGGCAAGCTTTTCATTCTTCTTAGTGTGGAGGGACTGCTCCAGAGTCTTGTATTTTCCTTCAAGAAATTAACAAGACTTCTTAAAGAATGATTGTGCATCCTTCATGCTCTTTAACTGTTGAGCAGTAAGCCTAACTTGGTATGCCGCCTATAGGGAACATGACTCTAAGGCAACAAGAGAGGGCAATAGATAAATTGATGAAGGAAGGATGATAAAGGATACTAACTTGGAGAGATGCATTTATAGCGCCCAGAAATGTCTTGTCAATAATGTCTCTATCAACCTGAGCTCTAAACTGAGAGTTGATGGCTGAGTTAGTAGCGGATATTAAAGCATTCATGCCTTCATTTGTTGGGCAAGACGGAGGAGCTTAATTCTTCTATGCCTAAAAGCGCTCTACCAGCTCACGGTTAGCCTGCTGGTAGATGTCTAGTCGACCTTAACTCCTATAGAACTTGTTGACCTGGAGGGTGTTTCTGACTGACTACGGCTCATAGTCATCCTCCGCGATTTGGGAGCATTCCCTCCTGAAGCTAGCCTAATGGTAGGTCACTTCCCCGCTGAGATGTTCTTGATAGCATCCACCATAAATGCGTCAACGTTAGCTAGAAAGGTCACCCGCTGGGTCAGACGAGCCTCCTTCAACCCTAAGTGGGTGCTCTTCGGATGCCTCCCTCAATCTCCATAGACCAGCATTCACCAGCTTTTCCTAAATGGCCAGCTTGATGGCAGGCTCTATTGTTTTTGCCTTTAAGGAGGCCACCCTTTGGGTCACCTATTCCCCAATAGTAGGAAGTGTAGGCCATTCAGCCTTAGCTAGACTCCGTGACACCATACAAATGGAGCCTGATATGGGAACTCCCTTTCAGTCACCACTCATAAATAATCACTTGCGAGGCCTGCGAGGATGTCCGCGATGAACTAGGTTGTCCATGTAGGTGTATCACACCTTAGTCCTAATACACGCCATAGCTAAACAGCCCCTCAATACATTTATAGAGGCGGCTTCTGAAGCCCTCGAGCCGCATTTCAATATGGCGGTCGGGGATTGGCACCCTTGATCGGTATAAAGGGTGAAGGGGAAAAGGTAAGAAACCTACGGATGATGGCGGGATATAAAAATGGGGCTGAGGAGTCATTTGCGAATTTCCCTCTTTCCCTTCGGGGCCCTCCTTTTCTCGAGCTTCACGAAGGTTACATCATGAGGAATCTCACAAAAGTGTCGCCGCTCGACCTCTTCCTCGAAATAATGGAAATGAGGTCCTTGATTTATAGTTTATAGGATCGAGGGAATGGGAGGCGGAACCATAAACCATCACAACATAATCACCCCATTCCAATCGAGCCTACTACCTACCACTATTCTAACATCCTCGACCCCATCTCGAAGTCAAAAAGCACTACTTGTTCCTCGCCATTGGTAGTAAGCCATGAAGGTGTCACGCTTTCGGTCTCCAATTTAGGAGAGTGAAAGTGTTGAGCACAGGGTGTAAGGACAAAAGGTGATTCACCCGATTAATCCACTCAATAGTGTTAGGTGGCGAGGAGCCATTTAATGAGAAGCCATGGAGACTCTGGGGAACCACCATGAACACCTAAACTGTGAACTCTTCTATTTTTGAAGCAGAAAAAGAGACCATGAGGAAAATGGAGGCGAGTAGAAGATTTAGGCGCATATAGGAAGGCTACATGCCAACTTGCTGTGCCGAAGGTGTATATTTTGGCCCGGCCGCTTCAGGAAAGAACTGCCACTAGCTAGCCGAACTAGTAGGAGGCCTATCACGGAGACATACTGAAAACCATGCCTTTTTGAACCAGCACTAGCGAGACAAAGTCAAAGCGCAATCCTTTGCATACTTTGAGATGCTCCTCACTGCGATTAACCCTTATCCCTTCTTATCCTATGACTCTCTTAACATTCAAAATCAGAACTACAACCATCTATCTCTAGAAAATCATACCTAACCACATCTAACCTCATTCTTTCCACGGAACCGAAAACCAAAAAAAAAAAAAACATAAAGATTACAGTCCATGAACATTGAAAAGTAAAAGTGGTTAGTATGCTTACTTGATTATGCGGCAAAAGAGTAAAAATAAGTGATGTGAGTCATGAACACAGAGAGTAGAAGAAGAAGAAGGCCAAGTAATAGGAAGAAATTAACAAGGCAGGCATGAAAGGATAAAGAGGGGAAGGAGCGGGATATAATTAGTTGTGGGAGGGTTACCTGTTCCTCGCCAAAATTTTTGGATTTCAAAAAGGAAAGCAATCTAGACTTTGATCACGAGGAGGCATCAAATGGCTGAAAAGCAATAACAAGCGCTTGGATCGGAAAAATCCAAGCCACACAATTTTAAAATCACAATCGAATGACTTGAGAGCGCTACTTGGGCGCATGCTGGGGTGGCGCAAGTCCGAGCGCATTTAATCCGCCGGTGTTAGGTATAAAATATTGATGATTTAATGTCATACTTGTTACTTATTATTTGTTAGTTTGCATTAAATTATTATGGAAAGATACTTAATTTTGTATTTTCTAAATTTAAATGAAAGTAGAAGAATCTATAGAAAACAATCATATAACTGGATTGCTTGGGTTAAATTATGGTGGAAACCAAGATCTGGTATAATTGGACAAAGATTTTAGAAGATTAAAGTTTTATTTAATATCCACCATTGATCAAGAGAGATAAATTGAAGATCAAGGGTCTACACTCATCCAAGTGGCGGCAATCTAAGACTTCAAAAGGAAAAGAAGTTTCTCTTCTTAGTTCCTTATTGGCTAGTTAACTTGTTGACTAGTCAAACTTTAATTTCATTGGTTGATTTATTTTTAATGAAGCACATTATATGTCACATGCTTCATTAAGGGTAAATTAGACTAATTAAGTATTCTTTCTAAAAGGAACTATAGAAAAGGAAAGTTATGGGGAGCAAGGAATAAAATTCATGCATATCCTATAGTGGGTAGGAAAAGGTGTTTTCTAATTGTCCCACATTGAATATTAATGAAAAAAAAAGGGCTCCCAAGGTCCTATATATATAGCCACCACCTCATTGAAGGAAGATATACAAGTTAAGAGAATTATTTAAGAGATTTTTAAGAGGCCCAAGTTGAAACATATCAACTCTTGGGAGTTTCTCAATTTCTTTGGGATTATTTGGTGGAGTAAGGAGTAAGGAGAAAAAAGTTTGGGAATAGCTTGGAAGAGTGACCCACAATGTTAATACTTTGAAGACTTCTTCTTCTTCTTCTCTTTCTTTTAATTTTATGAAATCATGTTTTCAATTGTTATGGATGTTGAGTTTAGTTTTGTCATGAACTAACATCATAGCTAGGTTATGATGTAGCCCTAACTATGAAGGTTTAATTACATTGTTATGCAATTTATTTAATTAGTAGAATTTTTATTAAATCATTGTTGTTCTTAATGCATCGAGGCTTGATCTCCATGATTATTCTCATAATATTTTGAGCTTGGAAAGGATAAATATTATGGATCTACAATGATTTGCATGATTGCATAATTGATTGGAAAATAGTTATGTTTAATGCCATGTTTATAAGCTTAAGATTTGCTTAATGAGTTTGCATAAGTAAGTTTATGTCGGAATAGGTTACTCATGTGAACATTATCAATTGTGTGTGGAAACAACTTTTGATTATCTTTGTGGTTAAGTGTGGTTAAAAAGATTGTTAATTAAATTAATTTGCATGCCTAGGTAATCAAATTGGAATAGTTAGTGGTGAAGTCAAATGCCCTAGTGTTTCAAAATCATTGAATACATTCTCTTGCTTGAATTTGACTTAGTTTTACTTAGTTACTTTCTTGTTAATTATTTAGTTTAATAATTGTCATAAAATTTATAGTTCAAATATTACCAAAACTTGATCAACATTAGTACTTAACAATTAATCCCTTGTACGATATCCGATTTTTAGATCACTTTATTATTTAAAAGCGATTTGTATACTTGCAAGTTGATTTTATACAATAAGTTTTTGCTTTGTTGTTCGGGATTAAGGTGTTAATATTAATTCAGTTGGGTTTAGTAGTACTTTGAAAATTGTTTTGTTTTTGTTTATCTTTCTTTCATTCTTTATTATTTTTACTTGTTTTTGTAGCTTTAGGTTGTTCTTTTTATAGCTAGTTGGTTAGCAACATAAGGAATTTTAGATTCTATTTCTTATTTAATTAATTAATTAATCTACTTTTGATTTTTATTGTTTTTGTTTTTCACTTCTAATTTTTTTGAGGTGTCTAGGTGTTGTTTATAAGTCAAGAGGATTTTGATTTATTGCTAAATCACTGACATTGATGTACTTGAAAGAACCTTGAGGAAACAAAGGAGAGAGGAAAATAAAGCACTTTCAAGAACTTCAAGTGAAGTTTCTTTACGTGAAAATCAAGAATCGAAGAGAAAATTGAAGGGGTTATCCAACCATAATCTAGGAGACAAGCTTGGAGAAACTTGGGTGCCAATTAATCAAGAAAATAAGGAAGAAATTTCTAGTGTTGCAATAGCTAACCAAGGAGATGAAGATTTACTCATAGCGGTATTACGTACATAAGAAAGTGGGTGATTTATCATGCATTGAAGGCCACCAATCGAGGCAAATAACTTTGAGATAAAGTCTTCTACCACCTCTTTACTTAATAATGTTCAATTTAGTGGGTTACCTCATGAAGATCCTAATATGCATATTTCTAATTTTCTTCAATTATGTGATATGTTCAAACAAAGCGGTGTAAGTGATGATGCTTTTAGATTAAGACTTTTCCCTTGGTCTCTTGAGACAAGGCAAAAGCTTGTTAAATTCTACTGCAGTCTCTTACATCTACATGGGATGCTATAGAGAAAAATTCTTAGATAAATTCTTTCCATCTAAGACAGCTAAGTTGAAAAGTGATATTAATAATTTCAACCAATAGGACCAAGAAACTACGTATGATGCATGGGAATGCTGAAGAGCTATTAAGAAAATGTCCACACCATAGATTTCCTATCGGATGCGGTACAAAATTTTCTATAATGGTTTAAATTATGGTAGCAGACAAATATTAGATTCAGCTATAGGTGGTGCTTTAATGAGGAAAAGACAAATAGATGCATAAGCATTAATTGAAGAGATGGCCCACAGCAGCTATTAATATCCAAGTGAGAGGAGACAACTGTGAGAAATCAAGCTAAGGCCATAAATGAAGTTGACATTAACAACACAGGAGCTCAACTTGCTAATTAATTCATGAAGTCTTTGAGCAGTCAATTTAGTCAAATGGAAGTAAACTCATCAATATACTACTAATCATGGTTTATTTTGTGAATTATGTGGTGCTTATGATCATAAAAGTGTGGATTACAAAGCGGGAATCCACTTTTGCTTTTGATGATGTTAATTTTATAGAAAATTTTCAAAAGCACCAAAATAATACATATTCAACACATATAATGGGATGGAGAAATCACCTAAATTTTCTTGATCCAACATAATTATCAAAATCAACAAAAGCAAAATGGCGGGTTTAGAGGGAAAAAGAAATTTCAAGGATTTAATCAACAATATCAAAGTGTAACCTCCATTCAAAATTCTTCTCAAACTCAATCTCAAAATTCTTATTCTATGCTTGAACAATCATTATTAAAAATAGCTGAAACTACTATTTCTTACATGCAGAGAACTTATAACAAATGGCTAGCCATAGTCAGAATGCTCAACAATCAAATGGTTTGCAATAAAGGGTTGGAGAATCAAATAGGCTAATTGGCTAATCAATTCCAAAGAAGTCAAGAAACTTTGCCAAGCCAAACTGAGATAAACCTAAAAGAGCAGGTTCAAGCCATTATATTGCAAAGTGGAAACAAGTAGTTGGGCACATGGAAAATGAGAAAAAGTTGACTCTTGTTGATGATGAGGAGACCCTTTCAGATCAAACAGCTAACTTAGATGCACAAAGTAAAGCAATGCCACAAGTGGAACATAATAAGGCCAAATTAAGTGTTCATGATGCTCGAATCAAGAAAAGTGAAAAAATAAAGGAGAACAATTTAGCAACGAAGAGGACCCCTCTACCTTTCCTATCTAGGTTTAGAAATACTAAGTTATACAAACGATCTAAAAAGTTTCTTGATGTATTTAAGCAATTGCATATAAATATCTCTTTCATAGATGCTTTAGAACAAATGCCTAGCTATGTTAAATTTATGAAAGAGATTTATCTAACAAAGCGAGGTGGGAAAATTATGAGTTAGTAGCTTTGAGTGAAGAGTGTAGTGCTAGATTACAATATAAGATTCCACACAAGTTAAAGGACCCGAGTTTTGATATTCCATGTAACATTGGACATTATAACTTGGATAAATTATATGCATTACCCACAACATTAGGAGTAAATCTGATGCATGATATTGAAATTATCACGAGATACTACTCTTACTTGATTATTAAGTTAACGGTTTGACTTTGTTGGTGGTAAAATGTCTATTTTGTCATTGATTATATTATAATGGCATAAAATGTCTTATATACCCTTCAAACAACTCATGAAATACCAAAAATACCAATGCAATAATTTACAATTTTGCCACTTATTAAAATTTAAACTTACAAAAATAACCAAGCCTTCAATTTTACCAACAAACATCGGCAGTTGCTCCAGATGGTCAAAGAATAAGATTTTTCAATGACAAATTTTTTTTCTTTTATAAATATTGGCACATTTTCTCTATTTCTTTGAAGTTTGAATTTTTTCTTCACATTTGCAAAGGTTAGTTCATATTTACTATAAAAATTATTGAAATAAATTAATTTTCTTATTATTAAGTGATTTTTCTTGTTTTATATTTTTCTTAATTTAAAATAATATACTCGAAATGTATGCAAATAAAATAACACATGAGAAATATTTCTTGTAATTAATTCTATATCATTTACAAAAAGGTATGACCACTAGCCATTAATAATCACCATTGGCTTTACAAAAGCGGGCCTTCTATACATACCATTAATATGTACCAAAATGTAGTTGATAAATGAAATATTGTCTCATTCTCATTTTCAATTAGATTTAATTGCACCAAAACAATTAGGTGCACCAAAATATGCTAATATGTCAACAATACCTAAACCATACTATCAATATGTCCTTAACATAGCAACAATATAATTGAAAAAAATAAAAAGTGTAAAACAGTTGTCACCATAAATTCCAGCAATTTTCCTTTATTCATTGTAACATAAGCCTATCTATTAAGTTCCACACTCCACATGATAAAGTTGCACCATCAACCTGTAAATGTAAAGGAAAAAAAAAATAGAAAAAGAGTTAAAAGATATGAAAGAAAAACAAACAAAATTTTAAAAAGTAAAAGATATTAAAGTAAAAAGTAATCCTTCATAAATCTTCATGATGAAATGTGTTTAATGATTATAATGGACATAAAAGAGTTAATTTGCTCTCAGGTTTGAGAGCAAAAGCAGTGCAACCCTAACATTTGGTAACTTGAGGTAAAGTTCATGATTGCACCTAAGGCTAATTATTAGCACAATTTTTCTTTTCAACTTTTTTCATCTCAACCTAACAGGTTCATAACATTCAACAAACTTATAATGCAATCAAATTTACCAAGCTTATGATGCAATCAATACAAAATAAATTAGTTGAGAAAAATGCTTATATTTTCATTCCTAGGTACAATATACAACTCGAATAATTATATAGTAATAATATAACTTCACAAAAATAAAACATTCAATTAATACTACAAATCTTTTGTAATCATTAATCTGATAGAAAATAAATTCATGAAATTTTACTCCACACAATGCAACATTTTATGATAGTAACCATCAACGATATTTCCAACTTGAGAAATCCTTCCTCAATACATACATAAATATAATTTTTCAAAGCATAATTGAACCATCCTCAATCTATACACAAGTACATAGGATACAAGTCAAAAGGAAAATAAAGAAGCAAAGAAAAACATCAACTCGGTGCTATCTCCAAGGTGTATGAAAAGAGAGCTTACGCTGGGTGTAAGTAGGACTTGAAGCGAAATAAGATGGAGATATGGGTAAATAAGATGGTGAGGTTGGACTTTATAAAATATAGAAAAGTTCAATTAAAATGGGCTGAAAATAAATATTAGTCAAAGCAGTAGTCAAACAGACTTTCACCCAAATTGAACAAAAATACAATTCACACCCGGTAAACCTCTTAAAACCAACACCCCGATTGACTACCAAAATTGAATGCTTTTTTCTTAGACATCTGTTCTTTCCATAACCCATAATGGTGGTCTGAAATTATGACACATTGTTTACCTCAGCCATGTCTTATCTACCGGCATCAGCCCAAGAGACAGTACCAAGATTGAATGCTTACAAAAAAACATCCTACTTTGTCCATAACCATAACACAAGTCTAAAATTATGATTAATTTTTTCTACCTCAACCATGTCTTATAGCAGCAACACCCCCTCGAGAGCTAGCGGAAATGCAAAAGCAAGAATGCCATGTAATCCATATACTAGTCTTTTTGTTTGGTCAACTTTTGGAAATACGTTGTATATGAAAGGCGAAGTCACTTTGATCTTGCTTCCAAAAGAATGAAGTACTCATACATGGGTTGAGAATTATAAATATTTTTCAAAGGTTCATAATCCATTTTAGTATAATGTACATAATTTAGTTGTTGTGATCTAGTAATTATCATAGTCAAACCAAAATTATGATTTATCTACTGTATTTAACTTCATTTCAAGATTTGGTTGTTTATGTAACACATAATATACTACAAATCAATATATTTTTTAGAGAATGATCAATGAAATTTCCAAGGAATAGAAGCGTATTTTATAAAGAACTAGTAAGTAACTTCCTTATATATATCCCATCTCATTACATTGAGTTTTGTGCTCGAAAAAACGATTTCAATATTCCACTAAATAAAACACTAATTTAACTAATAGTAAACCCCCAATTTTTATAATCAGATTTTAAAATTCCTTTAATCAATCTCTAATTTAACTAAATTTTGAAAGCAAATTTTAAATACGTATTCATACACCCGATTTTGAAATCTATTTTCAAATCTTTTTCTTCAATATAGGTATATCATTTTCCATACAAACCTAATATACCAAAAATGATAAAGAAGATACCTAATCTAATAGAGAATCAAAGTGTAGACCCAAAATAAGAAAATATGCTAACAAGAATAATAATAATAAAAAAGAAACCCAAACAAACATAAGGAGATAAAATTTCTATCCGGTTACGCTATTTCATGAAGAAAGGCCGGAGAGTGCACATGAATTGTTGGTTCATGAATAGTATACGTTTTCATAGAGAGCAAGTGCAGGTACAACAAAAAA